>JAMXDD010000007.1:32803197-32820552 GCA_024733475.1 Syzygium grande
TCTAGACAGTTTGAGAAAATATGAGAATTCTGCCTTTCGATTGTACACGTGTAAAGAGAGCGAGACATTGCGGTTCAAAGAAAATCCAACATGACTATTAGAGAGGTAGTTATAGCTCATAAATAATGCAACGTCACGAAGGATGGGAAATTTGACTCTGATACGATATTGGAAGTCTCATAAAAACACATAAACTAAATACTAAGTGCACTGAGATTATATATTTTAGATCCATATAAATCCTGTATTTAAATGATGCGTAGCGGTTTTTATGATGACTTAGTGGAGATTTTTCCTAATTCTGGAAGGATGTGGGGAAGATAAGGAGAAGAATACAGAAGACAAAAAATCGAACCTGCAGGAATTCGATCCTTTGATGTACAGTTAATTTTGTACAAGAGATGGGTGACCTTTTTCCATTCGAAAACCTAAAAGCAGCCCCAATAAATTAGAAACGAGCTTAAGTCTGGGGCAAAGGGTCTACAATGTAGAACCAAAGTGAATTGATTCAACTCTAGTACAAATACAACAACAACCACCTTTTTAAATTGCCGGAGTATACTTTCCACAGACGACCATACATGAGTAGATGAATGGACTCAAACAGTACCAAATAAAAAAGGTTCATCGGGCGCACAGCCAAATTCGATTATGTATTGTGGCTCCTTGCAAAGTGGATAGATCTTGAATCGGATTTATGATAGTTCTTCAAATTCAGTAAAATCAAAAGGGCTAGCTAAACGCTCTTAATAAACTTAGCAAGTTCCGAGGAGTTGAATATACGCACCACTTGGATATAATTCAACTCATGACCGACCCATGATTAGTGATAGGATCTAGTCCCACTTCCTGTTAGATATATTATTAATATAGTCCAAATAATATGTTCACATACAAGTCCAATAGGTGTAAAGCATTGTTATTTTGGGCTCATATGAGCTGGAGCACAATAGTTTGCATATAAACTCTAGGGTTTCCCTACGCTGGAGGTAACACATACTTCAAACAAAACACTTTCTACTCTCTCAAATCCATAACCTCCAACAATCTTGAAATATTAGATTCATGTGTTGGATTTGAGCAAAAAAGGTGTCTACTTGAAAATCTCGTCGAGACGAACCCGGAGGTATTATTTATTTTCGATTTCGATGAGAGGGTTGGCCGGGATCTAAGTTTGAAGATTCGATGGCCGAAATCTTTGATTCAAGAACCCATAAATTATAGCCAATTTCAGAGGGCAAAACCACTTGGTTCTTGTTCTACTCGTCGATACGAGCATTTTGAGTGGTCACTCGCATTAAACAGAGGCCGGACGGCTGAGATACGACAATCGAAAGTTCGGTGATTTTTTTGACTTCTTGCGAATTTCCGATAGCTTTTCTGCTTCCAGCGAATTTCGCGACTTCTCGACTTCTAGAAACAAGCACAGTCCATTTTAAGATTTTTGGGCACTCCGGATTTGTTTTTGGGGTATGTTTTGGCAAACTCCACCTCTACAGAGCAGTTTGACCAAGGTTAGAGGCTTTATTCTGCTTTGTGCGCTCCGAGGACTTCAAGGTACACTCTTTCTACGTCTTTGTTATGATTAAAATGGCAAAACATAGTTCCTATGATATTATCACGCTACAATTATTTGATGTCATTGAATTTCATGGTTGGAAATTGCATGTTCAATTTGGCACGAAAGAACGTGAAATATTCTACACAGTACTGAGTGAATCTACCACTGAAGATGTTGATGAATATCAATAAAACAAAGATGAAGATTTTTATAGGTATTACTTGTTGACCTTTTTAAATCCTCGTCTAGCTATGACTTATAGTGCATTTAAGACAGCGAAAGAGATATGGGATCACTTGAAAGAGGATAACTCTGATATGTCCGATAATCTCTTTGTTGGTCTTGTGTTAAGTAAGCTATTACTGAATGGAGTTCTTTCAAGACTGAAATGCACAAATAGAAAGAACTTTCACATTTCAATAAACCTCAAAAAAGGTTCAAGTCATCAAAAGGTGAATCTTCTTCACAGTTAGAGGCCAAAAAGACTATCTTCAAAAGGAAGAAGAAGAACAAGTGCCATAACTGTGGAAAATGGGGTCACTGGGCAGCAGAGTGTAAGTTACAAAAGAAGCCAAAGAATGACACACCACAAACTGCGACTAATATGTTAAGTAGTAAATCTGAGCCTCAAGCCTTCATTGGAATGATGAAGAATGGAAAGTCTAGAGTCTCCTGTCACATCCTGATTTTTGGGCTTGGAAAGCCGCAGGTAAATTGTAATATCCTCAATTTCAGTCCCTGAAAAATGGCTATGGTTTAAGTTTGGCGGTTTTCCAATCAGAACTAAATTATTTTCTCTTGTTTTGGAAAACCTAGTTTTTGGATCATTTACACCCTTTCGTTTTGTTATTTTTAAAGAGACTTTTGTGATCCGAATTTCCAAACACTTTCTTCTAGAAAGTTGTTCTAAACATTTTGAAGTTTTACATGATTTAATTTCAGAATTTTGGAGTTGAGATAAGTGGTACGATGACCTAATTTTTGGACTATGTGAAACTGCCCGGAATGGGAATTTCGGTGATGTTTACACCGTCTTAATTTTCTACAAGTTTTTCTGGGCCAATTTTAAAAAAGTTTCCTTCATAAAAGTTGTTGAGAACTTCCTTTTCTATAACGTATATAAATTTAGGAATTTTTTGAGATGATTTGGATTCTGGACAGAGCTTATTTTGAGAAGCAAATATTCTGTTCCAGCGAACTGTTTTTAGTCTAGATTTGAGTGACTGAAAACAGTGTTTACAGAGAGATTTAAATTTTTTGTTTTTCATGAAAAATGTTTATTAAGGGCTTGTTTATGACATATCCGAATTTGAGAATTTTCGGAGTCCATTTACTATATTTTCAAGTCCAATTTCGTGAACAGTGCAAAGTTGTTCGGTTTTGTTAGATTTTAAAGATTTATCAATTGTTATATGAAAAACGTTGAAATCTCGACTTGAGGTCTTTTGGTGATATTTAAGGACATTCCTGCGCCGAAACTCGAGTTGGATGAAATTATTATACGTGTTTTGTTGTGGAAAACCCTTGGAAATCATGGAATTGATTATGATACGGGTTTGCGACTTAAGTGTCGATTAGTTGTTATTGTGCAGTCCGATGGTGCTGAGTCATTGGGAGTTGAACCGACATTTCTAGTAGGCCAAAATAGGCTCCGCGTTTGTTTGATTGGGAAAAAAACTAGAAGATAAGGCTTTGACATGGTCAAAGCTTCTCTTCATTAATGCCATTAAATGATCTTGACTTTGGAGTCCCTATCATGATGACATGCATTAATGGCTTAGATATGCTAAGATCTTCCTCATTATGACTTTTGGCTCATTTCCATTAATGCACAAGATTTACTAGATCATCTTCATCATGACTTTTGGCTCTTATTCATTAATGCCAAGATTTTCAAAATCTTTACAATCATGACATTTGACTTTGAAAGAATTGAATCATGATATTTTGGCTCTTTCATTAATGCCAAGATTTTCAGAATCTTTTATTAATGGCATTTCATCATGACTTTTGGCTTATATACATTAATAGAATCTTTTATTAATGGCATTTCATCATGACTTTTGGCTTATATTCATTAATGCAAAAATTTTAAGAAGATTTGGTAATGATGCTATTTTGTCCCTTGTCATTATGAAGTTGCGAGGTAAGCGATGACCTCATCGCCCCGATGACACGCGCGCTCACCTCATTCAAACTTAGGCCCCAAGTTTTGTCTTCCTATAAATAGAAAGAAGGCCATTTGGCCAAGGGAGAGAGAGAGAGAGAGAGTAGCCGTGAGGAAGAGAGAGAAAGAGAGAGAGAGAGAGAGAGTAGCCGTGAGGAAGAGAGAGAAAGAGAGAGAGAAAGCCAAGGGAAAGAAAAGAAAATTAATTACACCGTGAGTTGCGAGAGATTTTAAATTTTCCCATCCATTTTCTACTCTCTAGTTCTGGTTTCGTTTAGGGTAAGTGAATTCCTTAATATCGGGAAGGGATGTTGAGATGCGTTATGACGTGATTTGCTTGGACCGTTTTTCGGTCATTTGGTTAGTCGTAGTTAGTTCTTTCCATGACTTGCTTATATTTCATATTTGAGGTGTGTGGTTTGCTTGAATTCTATTCAGTCATTGGACTGGTTGATTTCAAAGAAAGATTATGCATTTTTGGAAAGGAATTTTGCTTAAGAATTGATTTTGATGTCTTGAGAAGGAAAGCATGCTTTGAAATGATGTTTTTACAAAGTCATTTAAAAATGAATTAATTTCATTGCTATGTTTACAAAAGGATTTCGATGCCTTGAGAAGGAAAATATGTTTTGAAATGATGTCCTTACAAAATCGAGTGGCTGTTTGCATAAGTGATCACACAAAATTGTGTTGTGGCATTGTTATGAGCACGAATCATGTTTACATGGGCTAATGAAAATATAAAAATTGGCTTGAATGCTCGAGTGCTCGTGTGACCACTAAATAAAAGAAGAAGACCGTCGCGTTAGTGGCGATGCCTCGATAAACTAGCGCCGGGATGCCCTAGTTGAGCTAGGATGCTTAGGTTGAGCCTGGATGCCTCGGTAAACTAGTGCCGGGATGCCCTAGTTGAGCTAAGATGCCTTGGTTGAGCCCGGATGCCTCGGGTGAGCTAGCCTCAGGATGCCTCGGTTGAGCCGGAATGCCTTAGTTGAGCCAGGATGACAGTAAATGATTCTTATATATGTGTCGATATGTGATAAATGAATTCTATATGTGTGCCGGGATGTGCATTTACAGGTGAGTTTCCATATAAACAAAGCAATTGATTCATTCCTTTAATTTGATCATGTTTCGTGTTTGATGTTGTTTTAAGATAGAACCAAGCCTTGGTTTGTAAAGTATGCACGATGTGGCCATGCGTGATATTTACTTGTTTGAACTTTGCTATTGATCTGCCATCGATACGGGTGCAGTAAGAGCCGACTCATGTTAACGGCGATCGATATATCCTCGCTTGATATTAGTGTTTTCACTTGCTAAGTCTCCCCGACTCATCCCCCATTTTCCCACCCTCAGGTCCATAGGATGATCGAACGGACGGCAGCGACAGGGGGAGCTTGAGCCATGTTGGAGTTCGGGGAAAAGCGAGGAGCCGTGAACCCGAAGTAGTGGGCTTAGGACACCCAAGCCACATGTTATTGTTGTGTAAATGAGTAAAGTCGACTAAGTTGACTTGTAAATATGTTTGCATAAGTTTGCTCATGATGCTGTTTGTCTTAATCCCGCTGTTGTTTTGAATGTGATTGTCCCTAAATTATACTTCCGCTTGTGTGTAAAGAAGATAACAATGAACGGTAAATGACCCCGAAGTCGGGGCGTCACATCTCCTCTGAGTGGTGGTTAGATAGTGGCATTACTTATCATGCTACAAATGACAAGAACTCACTCACTGATGTTATAGAAGTGAAAGACACCGTAGAAAATTGTAATGGTGGTGAGGCAGAGGTGACTCATGTTGGAACTGCAAATTTAGTGCTTTCTTCAGGTAAAGTACTAACTCTGAAACATGTTAGAGTAGTACCTTTACTTAAAAAGAATTTGATATCTATGAGTTTACTTGATAAAGCCGATATGTCCTTTTCAACTATGAATGGTAGAGTAACTTTATCTGTTAAATCATATTATTTCGATTGTGCATTCACGGTTAATGGTATGTATAGGTTAACTTTAGATACTGATAGCATCAACCATATGAATTCTATTTTGATTGATCCAAAGTTGTTACACAATAGACTTGGACATGTGAATTACAGGAAAATGCAACATCTAAGTAAAACTCAAAACATTCCATTGGATACTTCTATTCGATTTGACAAATGTGAAGTGTGTGCATAGGCTAAGATCACTAGAAAACCTTTTAAATCGGTTTTTAAAAGCACACAACTTCTTGAGCTAATACATTCTGACCTTCATGACTTCAGAAATTATGTTACTAGAGATGGTCGGAAGTATCTACTAACATTCATAGACGATTTTTCTCAATATTGTCATGTTTATTTGTTGAAATCGAAAGATGAGGTTTTTGAAAAGTTTAAGATTTTCAAGTATAAAGTAGAATATCAACTCAACTTGAAAATTAAAAGGTTCAGAAGTGATAGAGGAGGAGAACATACAATGACAGGGTTCAAGGACTTTTATGCTTCAGAGGGCATAATACTTGAAACCATTGCTCCTTACCCATCCCAATCAAATGGTGTTGCCGAGCGTAAGAAAAGAACGTTAACTGAAATGTTAAATTCTATATTACTTACAACTGGCATGCCTTCCTCCTATTAGGGAGAAGCAGTTCTAATTACTAATCATATCCTAAACAGGTTGCCGCACTCTAAGTTGTCTATGACATCTTATGAGATATGGCATAAGTGTCCTTGTAGATATGATACTCTTAAGACTTGGGGTTGTGTTGCTTATGTGAGAATACAAGATCCTAAAAGACCTAAAGTGGGACCTAGAACTATTACTTGTGTATATCTAGGTTGTGTGGAAGATAGTGCTAGAAATAGATTTTTAGATCTATCTACTAATACAGTGATAAAATCTAGAGATGCAAAATTTTTTTGAGAACAAGTTTCTTAGAGATCATGGCTTGAATATTTCTGGATCTATAGATACGATTTTAGAGTCTCCTATAGAATTTGAAGCAAGCTCTTCTGACACTAATTCCCCACAGCTGACTATTGAATGAGTTCCAGTTAGAGTATCTACAAGAGATAGAGTTCCTAACAGTTTTGGTGAGGACTTTGTTACTTACCATCTAGAGGATGATCCATTCTCCTATCATGAAGCAATGAGATCTAGGGAATCCCTACTGTGGGCAAAAGCTATAAATGATGAAATGAGCTCTCTACTACAGAACCATACTTGGCAGCTAGTCCATTTGCCAAAAGGGGCTAAGGCTATAGGCTGTAAGTGGGTATTGAAGAAGAAACTGAATAGTGATGGATCAATAGCCAGATACAAAGCACGTTTAGTAGCTAAAGGCTATAAACAACTGAGTGGAATAGACTATTTTGATGTCTATTCACTTGTGTGTCATCTATTAACTATAAGAATTCTTCTTGCTTTGGCATCTATTGAATATTTTGTAGTGCATCAAATGGATGTAAAGACAGCTTTCCTAAATGGAGAGTTAAATGAGGAAATCTACATGGAATAACCAGAAGGGTATGTCATGAAAGGTCTTGCGAACAAAGTTTGTAAATTGAACAAATCTTTGTATGGTCTTAAACAAGCACCTAAGACGTGGCATCTTAAATTTGACAAAGTGATAAAGAGTTATGGCTTTCAGTCTAGTTATTCAGATAAATGTCTTTACCATCGTTTTATGTCAAATAAGATAGTCATCATTTGCATGTATGTTGATAACATGTTAATTCTTGGTTCCGATCATTCTGTAGCGAGTGACGTGAAAGCTACTTTAGCTAAAGAATTTGACATGAAAGATCATTCTGTAGCGGTATCGTTCTTAATATGAAAGTAATCTTTGAAAGGCAAGTCATCTCCCTTAGCCAAACTCATTATATGGAGCAACTACTTTTTACCTGGGGATACAATGAGTGTAAACCGAATGCGACACCATGTGACTATAATAAAAGACTGAGTCCTAATGAGGGGATCAGTGTTGGTCAGTTAAAGTACTCGAAACTGATTGGTAGTCTCATGTATGCTATGAGTTGCACTAGACCTGACATAGCTTTTACAGTTGGCATGCTGAGTTGTTTCACTAGTAATCATAGTAAAAAGTATTGGGATGCCCTCAGTAGGCTGATGAGATACCTTTAAGGTACTAAAAATTATGCTCTATGTTATTCTAGTTATCCTCTAACTGTGGATGGATATTCTGATGCCTCATGGTCCTCAGAAATTGGAAATAGTAAATCCACTAGTGGATATATCTTCACTTTGGGTGGAGCTGCTATTACTTGGAAATCCAAAAGATAGACTTGTATTGCATTGACGTCTATGTAATCAGAACTTTTTTCTTTAGCCTCAGCCGACAAAAAGGCAGAATGGATAAAGAATCTGATTATGGATATTCCTTTGACTCAGCTAAAGATTAATTCTTTAAACTTGTTCTGTGATAATCAAGCCGCTGTCCAAGTTGTCAAGAATGCTCTCTTTAATTCCAAGAGAAGGCATGTGAAACTGAGACATGCGTTGCTGAATTATTTGCACGAACAAGGAGTTATCACCTTGATCAATGTGCGATCGACGGATCACATGGCCGATGCTCTCACGAAGGGTATGCCTACAGATCGATTATTCAAAACAGTGGGGGAAATGGGGTTAAAGACTATGTAGATACATCTCAATTACCATTTACTTACCTTCTAATTGTATGTTTTGCATTATCGAATCCTCCTTTGTTGGCCACAATGATAAGCACAGTTTATGTATTTCATCGATGTTCATGGTTGCTGATTAATTTGAAAAGGGTGAGTTGTCTCATTCCAAACTTGATGAAAATGACGTTAACCTAGTTCAAAGGTTCTATCTGGGGAGCTTGTGTCATTCTAAACTTGATGATACAATCAAACTAGGTTGTAATATCCTTTTGGTTAATTAATCTCATTCCAAACTTGATGCTAGATTGTTTGACTTTAAGAAATTAGTAATTGTGACATTCCAAATTGAAATACAGAGATAGTTGTTTGCATAAGAAGCCTGTTGGTTATTGTAAGTAACATGACTATTGGTCCTATTCTTTTTAAAACTAGACAATGGTTATTCACTTAAAAATAAACTGAAGTTGATGGCTCTTTGTAATTTAAACTGTTTAGGCCTTGTTCATAATTTATGAAACTGGTTTGATGCTTATGAACATGATATTATGATGCTTTCTGACATCAATATACGTTCTTCTCTGCCTGATTGAATTCATAATAATATGAAATTCATATTTAACATTTTACCGGGAATGGCAGAGATGGAGGAGAGCTTACTGGGTGGGATCTTGACCAAGATGATCTACTAGATGAATGAATATATCATTCAGAGTATGTAAGGACTTGACAAGTCACCTGCTATTGCCCATTTTGCTAGAGTCCATTTACTTGAGACTTCCATTTTGCTATCTCTATTTTGTGAACATTATTATGTTTGGTTGTAAATTGATTCTAAGATTTATTTTGGATATTGGGATTTGGATGAGTTTAGACTCAATCTGAAACTCTTCATATTTAATTTTATGTGCTGATCTCATAACAGATTCATGATAAGGATGATTCACTCTTTGATCGATCCAAGTTGATTGTCTTGGACTGAATGTGGATGATTCATATTTGTTTGAACATTACACTGACCACCGTATTGGATTGTACTGTATGGTGAATATATGAGGAGATTGTTGGATATATTATTAATATAGTCCAAATAATATATTCACATACAAGTCCAATAGGTGTAAAGCATGGTTATTTTGGGCTTATATGGGCTAGAGCCCAATAGCTTGCATATAAACTCTAGGGTTTCTCTACGCTGGAGGTAACGCTGTTGAGCGTTCCAAACTTGACGTCTCTTGGTGTAATACTTCAAGCAAAACACTTTCTACTCTCTCAAACCCATAACCCCCAACACTTCCTTCTCTCAAAAGCTTGTATTGCATGTTGGAAAGCATTTTCTAAATATGGTATATTTTCTGCGAAACAAACAGATTCCAAAATTGTACATTCAAAACTACATGATAAGGGGATCATTAGAGATGATCATGAAAATTAAGTTTGTGGTTTTATCTGTCACAACGAGGGCACGACTAGTGTACTTTTTATTCATCTTATGTAAAGGTTTATGTTTGTTGATGCTGCTAGCCCAGGGAAGAACTTCATGTAATTCCTCCGGACTTTTAGTTTGTTACACTGGTCTTGCCATGGTGCCGGGACACACAAAGCGCGGCAAAGTTGCGGTGCGAGCTAAAAACTGTTAGATCAAGGCAGTGTCCTGATGCAAAGCACGGTAAAGTTGTCACACAAGCTATCAACTGTCGGATCAAGGAGATTGATTGTCGATCGTCGGATCAAGAGATGCTCTGCATCGTCGGATCAAGGCGGTGCCGTGATGCACAGCATGACAAAGTTGTCCATATCGGTGACATTTCTTACATTCTTTCTTGTCCAAAGTCTCTAATTCTTATGATTCTTGTGAAGTCTGAATCTTGAAAAATATGGCAGGTGATACAGAGAAGTCTATGCGCAGATTACCGGAGTTTATCCTAGGCAGTCAGTGAAGAAATTGCTTCATATTTATTCTCCAAATTACACGTTCTCTCAGTACAAACTGCAAGTTAATGACATGCCCCCAAGGGCTTGTTGGTGCACATTCGTCCATCTAATCTCTCCTTTTGACTAAAGACGATGAAAGGCTTTCGAGTCAACCTCGACTACTTTAAAGTTTCAATCAGCCACCAACTATATTTCTCCTCACAGGCCACAGGCAACTGGATTATTGAGTAAAACATTTTCCTTCACAGCTTATAAGTCCCCAGTTGCTCCATCCATTGAAAAAATGTCTCATGTTTTAATGCTTTGTTTCTTGCTCTTTCACCTCCTAATTCCTTCTCTAGCTCAAACGGACGGCGACATAACCGTTGGATCTTCTCTGACCACGGAAAAGGACAACACTTCATGGCTTTCGCCTTCAGGGGACTTCGCATTCGGCTTTCATCAATTACCTGCCAACCCCAACAACGATGGCGAGGTCTTCTTGCTCTTCGTTTGGTATAACAGGATACCTTCAAGAACAATTGTCTGGTTCACAAGCGGAGATCGTGCTGCACCTGAAAATTCGAAGCTAGAGCTCACTTCCAACCTTGGCCTGGTTCTCACTGATCCGCGAGGAGAAAGGTTGTGGATATCGGAGAACATTGTTGGTATAGTCTCGCATGCTACTATGAACGACATGGGCAATTTTTTGATCCTCGGTTCGAATTTGGAGAAACTATGGGAAAGCTTCGAAGATCCTCACGACACATTGCTTCCTTCACAAACGGTGGGAAGAAAAAAAGTCCCTTTTACTCTCGTCAATCAGAGGGAAACTCTTCCAGAGGAAGATCCAGCTTTGGATGCTGGACAGTGGGGACCTCATACTCAACACCATATACCAGCCTTCCAGTTATGCAAACGAACCTTATTACAGCACTGGAACTGCCCGAGATTCCAACATGTCGAGCCCCAGGAAAGAAAGCATGTTCGACGACTCGGTTCTCCATTTGTACAGAGAGAAAATGGCAATAAAGTTTACCTCTGGCAGGTGAAAATACCTTCGGCATCAGAGTTTTACCACAGAATTACGCTGAACTTTGATGGGGTTTTGACTCTACGTACACGCCAAGAATTCTAATTCTAATTCTAATGGAACTTGAAGCTCTCTATGGTCTTGTCGCGCCACACTTCTTTTTGGGGCTTTCGAGATTGCGTGCTAAGGAAGTATTTCCATGCAAGGGTCTCTCCCAAACCATACCTCACATGACAGTGGAAGGTGATTTCCTATTTAATCTAGGTTTGTGATTTTGGAGTCGCCACTAGTCATTATTGGTAGGTAGACTAGAAATCTAATCGAGGTACGGGAGAAATACCACGATTCTACGAACTAGAGATTCTGAGTATAGGGACTTGGTTACGCTATTTGTCTCGAATCGAGATCCCTAATGCCTTTTTGGTGCCTAAGAACGATACATTGTCTATCATGTCATGCAAATTTCCAATATTTGCCCACTAATTCTATCCATTATAATCGTTGGAAAAAATAATCAAGTATTAAATGTACAATTCATGTTAATCAGATCAATCAATCCTAAATGGTCTCTAAAAATGAAAATCAATCAAAACATTCAAACCCTAATGAAGCTCTAGAAGCTTATTCATTTCATGATTTACATTTTTTATGGTTTTTTAGGGGTTTTAACCCCTAAATTTGAAATTCTCAAAAAATGTCACTTGGGCACATCCAAAAATTCAAATCTCACTTTTTATAGTTGGCCACGGTGTTTTTGGACTATTCTGTGAATTTTTAAAATTTTTGAATTTTTTATTTTTTTTCAGAAATTTTATTAACCGAGAATTGATTTTTTATGATTTTCTGAAAATTTTTATGAATTTTTCAATTTTTTATTGATTTTTAAAATTTTTCACATTTTTTTATTTGTATTTTCTGAATTTTTATGAATTTTCTTAAAATTGTTGAATTTCTAAATTTTTTTCATTTTTTTCATTTTTATATTTTTTAAGATTTTTTTTATTATTTATTATTAGGTTAAAACCACGAAAAACCCTAAACTGGTACAGTTATGACAATTTTACCCTAAACTATTTTTTTTACTACAAAAAACCCCAAATTGATACACTTATGATAAATTTACCCCAAACTATTTTTTTGACCACTAAAAACCCTGAACTGGTATACTTATGACAATTTTACCCCAACTAATATTTTAATATTATTTTTTTCGAATTTTTTATTTTTTTTCTTTTCTTTTTTGTTTCTTAATATTCTTCATCTTCAACCTTTGTTCGGTCGCCGGTCCGGTGACAAGCCAGAGGCGGAAGCCGACGAGGTCGGCCTCCTCACGCCGGCCACTGGCGAGACTCGATCTTGCCATGAATGTGTTTTGCACACAAAAAAACAATTTTTGAGATAACATTAGGGCAAATCCGAACGTCGCGCAATGAAATTCAAATCAAATATGGTCGAGTTTAAGTCATTTTCCATTACCAAAGCGATGGTGTCCCGAGTTGCCATGACGATGATGTCAGCGCAAGAAATGACTCCGGGGCAAATAGCCTTGACCACGACCTTGACTGCATTGATAATGTCATAGCCCCTCATGCTGAAATTCGGCCCTGCGGTTTTGTCGACTGAGATCCCATCTATCAGGATCGATGCATTATAGCCCTTCAAGATGAAAAAAGAGTTGGTTAACATTAGCATCGATGGGTCATCAGGACAAATTTGGGGTACATTGGAAGTACATGCTCTGGAAAGTATAGGATGAATTATGCGAGATTTACCATGACGAAGCAATCGTGGAACTACGAGTGGAGCGGTGCGGCGACAATGGACAGGTCCTTATCGGATTCACTATCGTTTCCGCTCGAGGGTTTGAATCATCTTGAAGGGCTCACCAAACATTTACTTCAAGTTTTGCGACAAGCTGCATTCTCCTGCAACTTATATGATCGTGGTCGAAATGATCGAGCAAGGGCGTTTCCGTGAGTGAGGTTAGCCTCGAGGGTTTGAATTTTCATCTTGAAGGTCGAGCCTCACCAAACAGGCCCACTTCGTTGGCTTTTCGCCTACGGCGGTTCTTAGGGGACCGGCTAGCTAGAGGTTGAAGATGAAGAATATTAAGGAAAAGAAAAAAATTAATAAAAAAATTCGAAAATAATAATAATAATAATAATAATAAAATATATATATATATTGGTTGGTGTAAAATTGTTACAAGTATACCAGTTCGGGGCTTTTGGTGGTCAAAAAAATAGTTCGGGGTAAATTTATCACAAGTATACCAGTTTGGAGTTTTTTATGGTAAAAAAAATAATTTGGGGTAAAATTATCATAACTATACCAGTTTAGGATTTTTCATGATATTAACCCTTTTATTATTTTTAAAATTCTGGCCAAGTAAACAAACCAGGCTGGCCCGATTCAACTTGGTCCGGCCTGACCGAACCGGGCTTCACCGGCGCCAGCGCCAGTTGATTTCCCCGGTAAGCACTACACCGAAACGGTGCCATTTTTCCCTCTTCTTCATTGTGGCATTTTATCAAACATGTGGTGGGCATGAACCCTAGTTCTATGTTCTCAAGGTCACCGGTTTGGGTCCATCGCCGATGACCTTTCGGCGACTATTTCACCATTCCAATTGTACCATTATGATGTTCCCATGTTCTATTTTCAGTCTGATCCATTTAGCACGTCGTCAGACCTCTATTGGCCGACGAGATTCAAGTCCAAAGAACCTAAACCATTTCTAGCTAAAACTTGAATTTCCAGAACTTGAAGCATTAGTATACTCGCCCTAGCCGTCTAACTTGGTTTCAATCAAGGACAAAAAGATCAAACAAGGTCAAGAAAGCTAACTTGAGTGGCTTAATGCCATGGAGAGTGCTCCGGCAAAGTTTCCTGAGCTCTGGCCAAGGTTTTTAATGATGGATTGACTCGGTTTTGTCGGTTTAACAACACAAAATGCAATCAAACAATACAAAACATGATTAAAAACAAGTTTTGAACATTCAGAAATACAAAATCACGATCAGAATGACATGAACAACAAAATTGAATCAAATGGTGTTTTCTGAAATTTCTGGAAAAACTGTGATCGTGAGTAATGTTTACCTTCTTCATTCGATGTTCAGAAGAAATTGTCAAATTGATCCGCACCTATAGGGTTGTTCCTTGACACTTGCACTTCCGCCTGGTGGACTTGGCCTCGCCGGAAGAGCTCAGGATTGACCGGAAAAGGCTTGGTTTCAGGCCTTCGGGACCAACCGATTTGATTGGAATAGTAAAGGGGAGGTGTGACATTCCGAATTTCGGCCCATTTTTGGAATTTATAAAACGTGTAATTCGTCAGTGTGCTTATAGTAAAATCTCGTCCGAGAACTGATCACTCCCAGTTATTATTTTTAAAATTGAGATTTTGTTATAATCGCACTCGATCAAATTTGGCTGTTATTTAAAGCACAAATTTTGTTGTCGAATTTCTCAGAGTTTTGGGACGAATTTAATTTGATGGTGTCGATATTATTGCAGCCAGCCTCAATGTTGCCCGGGATATGTGAAAAGTAAAATTTTTACCGGGTGCGAATTTGGACTAATAGACCTTCCTCATAGCGTGTTTTATTTGATTTTTTTCGGCCCTTTTTCCTATATTGTTAATTAGGAATTTTTGTGGACTGTTAGATCGTTTTCAGATTTGAACTGAGACCGTTGGATCACACTTGAGTGTGATGTTGATTTTTTTCTCTCTCTCTCTGTCTCCACGCCGGTTCCCCCCTTCAGCTTACACTCCACCAACTCACACCAGCCCCTATCATTTCCTCTCTTCTTCTTTTTCTTTTCTTTTATTCTTTTTCTTTTCTTTTCTTCCCTTCTTTTCTCCTTGGCCTCCCTTGAACAGCCCTCGGGCAGCCATCAACTAGCCATCCATAGCCGTCCTCCGCCGCACCATTCACCACCTTGAGACACCACCATCGGCCCGCCATCAGTCGCCCGGTCAGACAGCCCTCGGAACCGGCGACCAGCCACCGTAGTAGTTGTCTCCCCATTACCGTGCGCTTCCATCGCTCGTCGGATGTCCGTCGCCATCAAGTTGCGGGGTTCTTTTGCCATTTCCGCCGGGAACCAACCCTGACTAGCCACCATAGTAGCTGTCTCCCCTTGCCGTGCCCATTCGCCGCTCGCCGAAGCGATCCGAGGATACCGCGAACCGCCCTCGCCGCCGCCATCATCCTCGCGATAACCCCGGCGTTAGCCGAGTAAGTTAACCCCTAATCCCTCATTTAGGGTGTTAAACTTGCTTATAGTAGTTTAATTTATGTTTAGATTAGTTTATTATGGGTTGGTGGTTATTTAAGTACGATTTGGTGGATAAGTTATTGATAGAAATGGTGATAGGATATCGGTGATAGAATGATAGGTTATTGTTGGGTTTGCGATAAGTTATCGCGTATTTGTTGATAAGTTATCAATTATTTTTATTATTATTGATTAGTTTATTAAATATATTAATTTTCGGAATTAAATATTAGTATTTTATTAATAAAATAATATTTATTAATAAAATATTGAATTTTCGAAAATTAAATATTAATAATTTCGAATGATTTTTAATATTGAATTGTGATTGTTTTATGCACAAATTGGGATGCCAATGTTGGATTTTGTCGTATAAATTGGTGTATATGGAAAATGATTTGAATATTTATGATTCGAGAAAATACTTTGAATTTTTGGAAATAAATTATTTTAGGATATTATTAAATAATTAATTTTCGAATTTATTTATTATTATTTTGGAAAATCTTTAATCTCAAATTATGATTTTCTAGCTTGGATGGTGGCAATTATACCGTGAATTGTCGTATTAAATTGATTATATGACAAATTGTTTTGAACAGAAGTCTTTAAGGAAAACTTATGAGATTTTTGGAATTGAACTATTTTTTTTATTGTTATGCCAAGAAATGAGAGTGATGCTTTATAGTCGATAAACGTATTTGGCATCGGAGCTTGCAAGAATTGGTTGACTGTTTGCATGTGTGACCACATGGTATTATTGTATGACATCGATGAGAGCACGATTCATGTACGCATGGGCTAATTGAAAAGATAATAATTGGCTGGAATGCTTGTGTGCTCATGTGGTCACGCGTCGAAGCCGTCTTGTTATAGATTGCTTGACAATGCCTGATTCATCGGGGTCTTGCTGTAGATCGCTTGACGATACTCGATTTATCGGATGTTGGATTGCCGATACTCCGGATGCCTTGTCGCGGTCCGAGGTCGGACTCGATGCTCCTTATGGGATACCATCTTATTGTAGATCGTTTGATGTTGCCGTATTGAAATGCCATTTTACTGTAGATCGTTTGACGTAGCCGTGCCCGATGGAGCGAGACGGAGCTCGGTTATGCCGGAAGAGTGCCATCTTGCTGCAGATCGCTTGATATGGAGTGGCCCCGAGAGGGCGTAATAACTGGAATACGTGTGATGCATAGTGCCTGATTATGTGATAGAAATTGCTAGGCATAGTATGAGACGTGCTCAAGTGGATTCCGTCTTAATCGAGATACACGCGCCTGTGATGCATTGATGCATGGGAAATCTATTTAAATACTTCGAGTATGTGACATGTTCATTTCATCGAGTGTACAAGGCGAGATAAGGATGCCTATGTTGTTTAAAAATGTTGTTGTTGATGCTGTTTTGCCTGGGTAGGGATTCCCGTGCGAGTTGGCCTCTTAAATGGGGTTTAGGTCGTTAACTTGTTGAGATTTTATCTCATTTGTTGTTGTTAAATCTTTTTCAGGACCTTAGCTTGTCGTTGCTTCCTATGCGGTTTGGAGTACTGCAGTTTTTGGTTGGTCCTTGAGGGTTAGGCCTGGAAGTTGATTTTTTTTTTATGGAGTAGCTTAACCCTAGCTTTTGTCTTTTGCTGGCTTTTTGTGGAAATGCCCGAAGTGGTCTTGTAAGTATGTTCCCATGGGTTAATCAAGTGAAAATCAAAATAGCATTATTTGACTGTTGTGATTTATTTTCCTAACTATCCCTATTTATTGTTGTTGTC